>JAECWN010000283.1:0-15019 GCA_018150725.1 Drosophila quadrilineata
TTGAAATGTTTAATTTTTGACTATTTTTGGCCATTTTTGGATTCCTTTATTAACTTTAAGAAGTCATAACTTTTCCAAAAATCAGCCAATTTTCAAAATTTTTACATTTCTGAAAAACGCTTTAATCCTTTTTACAAATAGCATTTAAAATTTTTTTCAGTGAAATCGTTTTTTAGTAGAAAACTGACGATTTAGTCAACTTTGAAGAGCAATAACTTTGCTAAAAATCACCCAATTTTTAAAATTTTTGCATATCTGTTTATGGTATCGAACATAGTTTGAATCTGCATTAGAATTTTTTACTTTTGCAACTTTTTAATTTTTGACTATTTTTGGCCATTTTGGATTCCTTTATCAACTTTAAGAAGTCAATACTTTTCCAAAAATCAGCCAATTTTCAAAATTTTTACATTTCTGAAAAACGCTTTAATAGTTTTTTCAAATAGCATTTAAAATTTTTTACATATAGAAACTATGTGTGAAAGAGAAAGAAATTGCAGTGAAATCGTTTTTTAGTAGAAAATTGACGATTTTGTCAACTTTGAAGAGCAATAACTTTGCTAAAAATCACCCAATTTTTTAAATTTTTGCATATCTGTTTATGGTATCGTACATTTAAAATTCTTTACATATAGAAACTGTGGTTCAAAGAGAAAGAAATTGCAGTGAAATCGTTTTTTAGTAGAAAATTGACGATTTTGTCAACTTTGAAGAGCAATAACTTTGCCAATAATCACCCAATTTTTGAAATTTTTGCAAATCTATTTATACTATCGAACATAGTTTGAAAATTCATAAAAGTTTTTTACATTTGAAATATTTTAATTTTTGACTATTTTTGGCCATTTTTGTATTCCTTTATCAACTTTAAGAAGTCATAACTTTTCCAAAAATCAGCCGATTTTCAAAATTTTTACATATCTGAAAAACGCTTTAATCATTTTCTCAAATAGCATTAAAAATTCTTTACATATAGAAACTATGTGTGAAAGAGAAAGAAATTGCAGTGAAATCGTTTTATTTATTTATTTATTTATTTATTTATTTAATGTCAACTATAAACAGTCGACAGAAATTTAAAATTAAGTGTAAAATTAAAATTAAATTTAAAAATAATTAAATTATTCATATTAAATATTAAAAATATAAAAATTATAATTAAATTGAAAAAAGAAAAAATATAAAATAAAAATAATAAATAAATAGTTCTGGGGTGAGTAAAAGTAAATTGATTCAACATTTGTTGCTAGGATTGGGGAAACCCAGGAAAACCCAATCAAATCAATGACCACCACCAGAGATTAAATTGATTAATGTGTGCGTAAATGTTCTAAGATTAAGGCTTTATTGGTAGAGATAGAAGACTCTAATCTAATAACCCCGTAAAGTCTGTTAAACTCAGAACATAGTACTCTAAAAGGTTCATGCATAAGGTAATTAGTATGGCAAGTGCAGTTGTTAATAATGAGTAGAAACGAGTTGATCTAATAGGAAGTGAAAAGTTTAATTTGTTTAGTAAGAAAGGAGAGTCAATATCACCATTTATAAGTTTTTGAATGAAAGTTACACCCAGCATAATGCGACGGTGTGAAAGGGAAGGAAGATTAATTAATAGTAATCTACTAGGATATGGCGGAAGGTTAGGTTGTGGTGACCAGTTTAAGTTTCTTAGTGCGAAAATTAGAAACTTCTTTTTGCACCGATTCAATTTTGTCTTTATAAGTCTGATACTGTGGCGACCACAAACAGGACCCATACTCGAGGATGGGACCTACCAGAGAGACATAAAGCTGTTTAGTCGTATAAGGGTCATTGAATTCCTTAGACCAACGCTTAATGAAACCTAAGACCTTCATGGCTTTATTTACCATGAACTCAATGTGATCGTTGAAAGAAAGTTTACGATCAAGTAAGATGCCTAGGTCATTAATTTGAGAAATATTCTCAAGAGGATGGCCTTCTAACAAGTATTGAACATGCACAGGTTGTGTTCTGCAAAAAGTCATGGCTTTGCATTTTGAGCAATTGAGGGCAATAAGATTGGTTTTGCACCATGAATTGAAAATGTTAAGATCAGCTTGCAACAAAGAAGCAGAAATAGGATCCTTATAAGAGAGGCATAATTTAACGTCATCTGCATACATCAAAACAGCACTATTCTTAATAATAGACGGAAGGTCATTAATAAATAAATTGAAAAGCAATGGTCCGAGGTGGCTACCTTGGGGCACTCCTGAATAAACAGAGATCTGCTTAGAGAGAGCAGAATTGAACATTACTCTCTGAGTTCTATTTTTTAAGATAGTTGGAGATCCAATTCATAAGAATATGAGGAAAAACCAAGAAGCGACAACTTGTGCATTAGGAGAGTATGGTTTACAGAATCAAATGCTTTACTGAAATCAGTGTAGATGACGTCCGTTTGCATCGAGCTATGAAACCCACTAATGACAATAGAGGAGAGTTCCAATAAGTTTGTTGTAGTAGATTTGGATCTCCCCAAAGCCATGCTGGGTTGGTGAGATGATTGAGCTACATAAGTGTTGCAGTTGAGAAGTAATGATTTTCTCGAACAATTTAGGAATAGCAGACAACTTAGAAATAGCTCTATAGTTCATGACGTCAGACTTAGAGCCTTTTTTGTGTAAGGGAATAACATAAGATTCTTTTCCATAACTTAGGAAATAATCCGGTCGAAACGACAAAGAAAAAGTTTAAGAATTGGCTTACAGAGCGAATTAGCACAGTATCTGAGAACACAGCCAGGCACCCCATCTGGCCCAGGAGAAAAGATGGTTGACCAAAGTCAGCTCACAACCTAACGAACTTTCCGTAATCTGCGGACCGAAAACAGAGTTAGATGGATAAATTTATAAGGATAAGGACACTTAGAATCGTAAATCTTAGACGAATAAGTATCCTGGGAAAAAATCTGCAAATAAGTCCGAAATGTTTTGATCGGTACTAGCTGTTTTCTCGTTAAGAGTTAAGGAAGAAGGATATGTAGCAGTTCGCCGTTTAAGATTAACGAAGTTATAAAACTGCTTAGGGTCTTTAGCAAATTGTAATCTACAGCGAGTTAAGTATGCACTATAGCAACGGTGGTTCAGAGTATCAAAGCAAGACTTAGCGCTGACATACCTTGAAAAATCAATAAGCCTACCAGATAATTTGAACTTTTGTAAAGCTTGGATTTTAAATTTTAAGTCTACAAAGTTCCCTAGAGAACCAAGGTAGTTTTGTAGACTTAGAATGATATACCCTAGAACATTCAATTCAAAAATAGAGTTAATAGCTCTATAAAAATATCAATCGCACCTTCTAAATTATTAGAAGAGTACAATTTCGACCAATCATAATTATTAAATAAAGTGTTGAGATCACTAAAGTTAGCCTTTCGAAAACAATAGTGTTTAGTCTTTTGAAATGTTTTAACTTGCTGCCCGGATGGTGACAGCAAAAGAGCGAGCTCTAAAGTGGGGTGGAACGCATCTTCAGGTGAAACTAAAGGATCAATTCTTACAACGGTATCGCATACCTGATCAGATACAAAGACCAGATCAAGTAATCGGTTCCTGCTGTTTCGAATTGAGTTGACCTGAGATAGATTTAGTTCAAGAAGTCCCGACAGAAACTCGTTAGAAGTCATTAAGTCGTTGTTATCCGACCAAATAACATCGGGCAAGTTAAAGTCACCAACAACTAACAAACAGTCTTTATCCAAAAGCATGCTGGACAAAGATTGAATTACCGTTAAGTGAGCTAGGTATACAGATAGATCAGATTGGGGAGGAATATATGAGCAGGAAATATAAAAGTTAATGTTATGAATTCGCACTTTCACACATACAATTTCTATATTAGTGGGGGAGTTATTTACTAATTGCGATGTAAGATTAGATTTTATCGCAATAAGGACACCACCACCTTTTCTATCCATTCTATCACATCTATAAGTAACATAAAGAGGTGAAAGTATAGATGCATCAAGAATATCAGGTTTAAGGCCAGGTCTCAGTGAATGCCAAAATGTTATGTTCGAAAGAAAAACTATCTACATAAAGGTTAGAAAGTTTTGACTTAAGGCCTCTAACATTCTGATAAGCAAACAGAAAAGAAGAAACTATTAGTTTTTTGATGGAACATTAGTAGGAAGAGAAGGGGGTACTGAAGACTGTCTCTTCTAGGACTGTACTCCTTTACAACCATATCATCCAGCCAAAAAGCATTCGTACAAATAGTACTAAATGCACTTGCGGGGACAGATATCTTGAAGGAGGAAATTTCTTTCGGTGCTTAAATTTGAATTTCTCAACGGTCATGTTGAGACAACTATTATTAAGTTTATTTAAAATATAGGCCTTGACATCTTCGGTTGATGTGTCAGATGCCAGGCGAGAAATAAAGATTTGGCGTCTGTTAGGGACAGACTTAAGAGGTCTTGCAGTCTCCACTACGCTAGGAAGAACGCTAGGAACATTTGCAGGAGCGGGATGTTTAGGGGAATTAAACACCCGAAGATGATTAACCTCGGATGAACAAGAGGCATATCATTGGAAGGCCTATCTTTCTTGGGTCTATTGGATTTGAGCTACGCTGGTTTGAAATACTTGTAGCTGCAGTTGTATTAGGAACATTATCAGTAGTCAAAACCGGAGTAATAATTACCTCCGGTGGTGAGCTACTAGAAGAAGTCTCCGACACAATAGACGGCTGAGAAAAAATTTTAAAATTATTAAACTTTAATTCCATTGCTTGGAATTCTTTATGTAGAAGGTCAAAGTTTTTTTTAAAGAACAGAAATTATTGCGCGTATGCATTGCAAATGATTGCATATTAATTTCCGTCTCACGGCAAGCCTCACAACACCATTTAAGGCCCGTCTTATTGGCGATGTAATCTTTCTCCACGCAAGACGAAAACTCTAAGCATAGAGTAAAAGGAAAGAGAAGTAGAAAATGATGAAGTGTTAAATTTAACAAGTCCATCGCGGCAACGTACACACGCTTGTATGTGAGCCTAAGAGAGTAAAATTATTCTAACAAAGAGAGGCTGGGTGTTATCAAGCCAACATATTAAGAGGGACATTGTATATGGGAAAGGCTGAGTGTGGGAGATAAACCTATGCAAGCCACATATACAGATGCAAATAAGTACGAATATACATACATATGTACGTACAAAGAGAAGCTGTGCGAAAGAGTTTCGTCTTGCGTAAGCCAAATATTAAATCGATCGTGTATAAAATACAAGTCGACAAAAGAAAACATAAAAGGCTGAGTAATAACAAGCCAATACTTACCTATAATAAAATCTTGTCTTTCAGATAAGATGACTGAAAATATTCTTAAACCATTTCTATGTGACACGATTGAAAAATCGGTGCTCAGAAATGAATGGGAAAAATGGTTAAGAGCGTTCACCATAGCTATGGAGGTTGACCAAATTGAGTCACCGAAAACCAAGAGAACAAAAATACTTCATTTAGGTGGAGTACAGTTGCAGACCGTTGCATACTCATTACCAGGCGCAATAATTGAGTACGATGAACAGCTGGACAATGATGTTTTCGTTATTTTAATTGAGAAGTTAAATGCCTACTTTTCACCAAAGCAAAATTCCACATTCGAACGACATCTTTTTCGCAATTTGGCTCCACAGGAGGGGGAAAATTTCTCGAAATTTATTCTTCGGCTTCGACAACAAATGTATAAATGCTTCTTTGGCGAATCGAAAAAGGAAATCGAGGAAATCTGTCTTAAGGACAAAATATTGGACTCGTGGGCACATCCTGAATTAAAGAAGAAACTTCTGAGTAAGGAGCACTCCCTAGACGAGATTATTGAGGCGTGTCAAGTCGAGGAGCAAATTAACAAACAATCTGAAGCCATGCAGAAGCCAGTCGTTGAGGCAATAAACAAAATTGTGGCTCGTAAAGAAAAACTGGAAGTGGGATGTTCCAGGTGTGGTCGGATGGGTCATGCAAATAGTGATCCCGGTTGTCCGGCGCGACTCGCCAAATGCAATAAATGCTCGAAAATAGGGCATTTTGCACGCAGATGCAAGTCGAAACAATATCCTCAGCCTAAAAATGGAAACCTCAAGCGACGACCAAATGACGATTGTGCTGGAGAGGGTCGATCTGATTTCAAAAGGAAGAAGGAAAGCTCGAATTGCTTCCAAAATATGCAGTGACGAGGAAGAAGAGCTTATCAGCTGCAAAATTGGAGGCCAAGAAGTTTCTCTTGTTATTGATTCCGGTTCGCGATTCAACCTCATCAGCCAAATAGACTGGGAGACACTGAAAGAAAACCTCGGCGGTGTTTAATTGAGATCACATTCACAAAAACAATTCCGAGGATATGCTTCTGATCATTACTAGAGGTAATTTGTGTTTTTGAAGCACCGATAGCAGCTGTACCAGATGCCGAGGTGATTGCTACATTTTTGTCATTAAAAATGGACGACAGTCATTACTGGGCCGTGAGACAGCCATAAAGCTAAATGTTCTTCGTCTTGGCCTAAGTGTCAATCGGGTTGAAACGATCGCACCATTTCCCAAATGGAAAGGTGTTGAAATAAAGCTGTGCATTGATCCTCAAATCAAGCCTGTTCAGCAGCCGGTGCGAAGGATCCCAGTGGCACTTGAAGATAAAGTTGCAGCTAAGCTTGATGAAGCTTTGAGCCGAGACATTATTGAATCTGTTACGAGTCCGAGTCGATGGATCTCCCCAATTGTCCTGGCGTTTAAGGAGAATGGCGATATTCGACTCTGCGTTGATATGTGTCTGGCGAACAAGGCAATTCGTCGAGAAAACTATCCCCTACCAACCTTTGAATCTTTTATGACCAAACTTAAAGGTGCACGATTCTTTTCGCGCTTAGACTTGAAAGACGCGTATCATCAGCTGGAACTGGATGAAGACAGCAGGGAAATCACAACCTTTATAACACCAATGGGACTTTTTCGATATAAAAAGATTGATGTTCGGAGTCAATTCCGCTCCAGAAATTTTTCAACGTCATCTCGAGCAACTGTTAGTAGATTTTCCGAATGTTATGAACTACATCGACGACGTTATTATTTTCGGAGGAAATCAAGAGGAACATGACAAAACCGTAAGAGATGTCTGCAAGGTATTCGAGGACAACAACGTACTGCTAAATGACCAAAAGTGCGTTTGGAAAAGCAAAAAACTTAAATTTCTGGGCCACATTCTTTCCGATAGAGGCATTGAAGTCGATCCCGATAAAGTTGACGCTATTAAAGCATTTCGAGAGCCAATCAATAAAGAGGAGATACGAAGTTTTCTCGGTCTGGTGACACGTAGGGAAATTTATTCCTGATCTAGCAGACTGTACGGAACCTCTACGTCAACTTTTAAAGAAGGACACGAAATTCAGCTGGGGCGAAACAGAGAAAAACGCTTTTCTCAACTTAAAGAATCGACTGGCATATGTGCCAAATCTTCAATATTTCAACCCTGGAAATCGAACCCGTCTCATAGCAGATGCCAGTCCTGTAGCACTCGGAGCAGTTTTATTGCAGTTCTCGGCTAACAATGATCCCTTAATTATTTCATTTGTAAGCCGAGCATTATCGGATGTTGAGAAACGTTATTCGCAAACGGAGAAAGAAAGTTTGGCTCTAGTCTGGGCGGTAGAGCGATTTTACTACTACCTGGCTGGACTTCGATTTGAACTGGTGACCGACCACAAACCTTTGGAAGCAATTTTCAAACCAACATCGAAACCACCAGCCCGTATAGAGAGGTGGCTCCTACGTCTGCAGTCCTACGATTTTAAAGTAGTGTACAAAGCAGGAAAAGAGAACATTTCTGATGCGTTATCACGACTTTGTCCGCTAACACCACCCGACACTTGTGAAAGAGAAACCGAATACAGTATCCTGCATATCATCGAAAACAGTATTCCAAAATCGATGACTATCTCGGAAATTGCTAAGGACTCGGTGGAGACGAAGAAATTATTGATGCGATGGCCTGTGTAGAGAACGACGAGTGGAAATCGGAGTCCCCAAAGCAACTTTATCCATTCCGGTATGAGTTGTCAACAATAGGACCTCTCCTTCTGCGTGGTAATCGTATCGTTATTCCAACATCACTTCGAAATCGGATCCTTGAGCTGGCTCATGAAGGACACCCAGGAGAATCGGCCATGAAGAGGCGGTTAAGATCAAAAGTTTGGTGGCCTCGGATCGACCGCGACGCTGAAAAATTCGTGAAACGCTGCAAAGATTGCCTCCTGGTGTCTCAACCATCCAGACCAGCACCCATGGATAGAAATCCATTTCCAACTGGTCCATGGATTTGGGTAGCGTCCGATTTGCTGGGTCCCTTACCCAATAACGAATTCATCCTGGTTTTTATAGACTACTACTCTCGCTATATGGAATTCAAATTTTTACGCTCTATTTCGTCAGCTAGCCTCATTGAAGTAATGAAAGAGATATTTTGTAGATTAGGTTATCCAAAATACTTAAGAACTGACAATGGTCGACAATATATCAGCTCAGAATTCGCGGAATATTGCAAAATTTGCGGAATAGAGCAGGTGAAGACACCACCTTATTGGCCCCAGGCTAATGGTGAGGTCGAAAACATGAATAGATCTTTAGTGAAACGATTAAAAATCGCGTATTCAAATTCAAATAATTACAAAGAGGAGATTCAGGTAGTTCGTACTCATGCACAACGTGACGCCACACGGGACTACAGGAGTAGCTCCAACTCAGCTTATGTTCAACAGGGTCGTTCGAGACAAAGTTCCATGTATAGATGACATTGATGAACAATTTACAGACTCAGCTGAAAGGGATAGAGATTGTATACTAAAACAAAAAGGGAAAGAACAGGCAGATAAAAAGAGAGGGGCTAAAGAAATCGAAATAAAGGTAGGGGATAAGGTGCTTGTGAAAAATGTAATTTTCACAAACAAATTAACTCCAACCTTTGGCGACACCGAATATGAAGTAGTGGAGAGAAACAATAATATCATTAAAATTACGGCAGAGGGTAAGACACTTATTAGGAACGTATCCCATGTCAAGAAGATTCCAACAACGACAAGCGAGGAAACGGCATCTGTAATTTCTCCTTTAGGTAACGCTCGAGATAATCGGACATCGGTACAGGACTACCAGGAAGATGGGGAAAACCAGCAACATCGAACGGAGCGGTTGGCGGAAAGTTTACATCAACCTTTGAAGCTTAAACTCGTTAATAAAGGAGGGATGTGGGAATCTGCACAGAACAGGGAGATCGCCAAGGAGAGCGACGATGCTAGCAGCGGATACGAATGATAAGTGTCAAGAGAGACGAGAGCTTAGTTCTTGATAAGTGAGCGAGCAAGGCAGACGTGCATAGGAAAAGAATGAAAATAAATCAAACCAAAAGTACAATAAAGTGCGTTTTATTACTGGATATCACGGGTCTTTACAAGGAGATATAATAACGAAAGAGAAATTGAAGAAATAATAAGAAATGAGTTATAATTGAAGTGTAACTAAACTTGTGTCGAGTGCTGTAGAAAATCAAACAGCAATAACACAATGCAAAGCAAAGCAAGAGAGAGAGACAGTAAGGTACAGTTAATGTTAATGTAAAGAGCTGGCGTTAAGAGCGCAAGCTATACAGATAAGCATGCAAATGAGAGAGCACAAAGTTAGGAGAGTGACGAAAAGTAAAAGATGAGAGTGAAGAAAAAGAACTAAACACAGCTGTTAGCGACGCGCACTGTTTGTAAAAATATACAAAGAAAATGCAATTTTTAATAGCAAATACACGAAGTTTGACACTCGCACCAGTTATACTGCACTACACAATAATAATGTTAGAACTTGGCACCTTTTAAGTATTAAACTACAAGTAGAAATTACGGAATTCAAATGATTTAATAAGAGCAAAATCAGACGCGTCTACTCTGTACAACAACCAATGTTAATGATGTTGATGTTTTTTAGTAGAACATTGACGATTTTGTAAACTTTGAAGAACAATAATTTTGCCAAAATATCCCCCCAATATTTGAAATTTTTGCAATTCTGTTTATGGTATCGAACATAGTTTGAAAATGCATAAAAGTTTTTTTCACATGAAATATTCTAATTTTTGTCTATTTTTTGCCATTTTTGTATTCCTTTATCAACTTTAAGAAGTCATAACTTTTCCAAAAATCAGCCAATTTTCAAAATTTTTACATTTCTGAAAAACGTTTTAGTCCTTTTTACAAATAGCATTTAAAATTCTTTACATATAGAAACTATGTGTGAAAGAGAAAGAAATTGCAGTGAAATCGTTTTTTAGTAGAAAATTGACGATTTTGTCAACTTTGAAGAGCAATAACTTTGCTAAAAATCACCCAATTTTTAAAATTTTTGCATATCTGTTTATGGTATCGAACATAGTTTGAATCTGCATTAGAATTTTTTACTTTTGAAACTTTTTAATTTTTGACTATTTTTGGCCATTTTTGGATTCCTTTATCAACTTTAAGAAGTCATTACTTTTCCAAAAATCAGCCAATTTTCAAAATTTTTACATTTCTGAAAAACGCTTTAATAGTTTTTTCAAATAGCATTTAAAATTCTTTACATATAGAAACTATGTGTCAAAGAGAAAGAAATTGCAGTGAAATCGTTTTTTAGTAGAAAATTGACGATTTTGTCAACTTTGAAGAGCAATAACTTTGCTAAATATCACCAAATTTTTAAAATTTTTGCATATCTGTTTATGGTATCGAACATAGTTTGAATCTGCATTAAGAATTTTTTACTTTTGAAACTTTTTAATTTTTGACTATTTTTGGCCATTTTTGGATTCCTTTATCAACTTTAAGAAGTCATAACTTTTCCAAAAATCAGCCAATTTTCAAAATTTTTACATTTCTGAAAAACGCTTTAATCTTTTTTCAAATAGCATTTAAAATTCTTTACATATAGAAACTATGGTGTCAAAGAGAAAGAAATTGCAGTGAAATCGTTTTTTAGTAGAAAATTGACGATTTTGTCAACTTTGAAGAGCAATAACTTTGCTAAAAATCACCCAATTTTTAAAATTTTTGCATATCTGTTTATGGTATCGAACATAGTTTGAATCTGCATTAAAATTTTTTACTTTTGAAACTTTTTAATTTTTGACTATTTTTGGCCATTTTTGGATTCCTTTATCAACTTTAAGAAGTCATAACTTTTCCAAAATTCAGGCAATTTTAAAAATTTATACATTTCTGAAAAACGCTTTAATCCTTTTTAGAAATAGCATTTAAAATTCTTTACATATAGAAACTGTGGTTCAAAGATAAAGAAATTGCAGTGAAATCGTTTTTTAGTAGAAAATTGACGATTTTGTCAACTTTGAAGAGCAATAACTTTGCTAAAAATCACCCAATTTTTAAAATTTTTGCATATTTGTTTATGGTATCGAACATAGTTTGAATCTGCATTAGAATTTTTTACTTTTGCAACTTTTTAATTTTTGACTATTTTTGGCCATTTTTGGATTCCTTTATCAACTTTAAGAAGTCATAACTTTTCCAAAAATCAGCCGATTTTCAAAATTTTTACATATTTGAAAAACGCTTTAATCATTTTTTCAAATAGCATTTAAAATTCTTTACATATAGAAACTATGTGTGAAAGAGAAAGAAATTGCAGTGAAATCGTTTTTTAGTAGAAAATTGACGATTTTGTCAACTTTAAAGAACAATAATTTTGCCAAAAATCACCCAATTTTTGAAATTTTTGCAAATCAGTTTATGGTATCGAATATAGTTTAAAAATGCATAAAAGTTTTTTACATTTGAAATATTTTAATTTTTGACTATTTTTGGCCATTTTTGGATTCCTTTATCAACTTTAAGAAGTCATAACTTTTCCAAAATTCAGGCAATTTAAAAATTTATACATTTCTGAAAAACGCTTTAATCCTTTTTAGAAATAGCATTTAAAATTCTTTACATATAGAAACTGTGGTTCAAAGAGAAAGAAATTGCAGTGAAATCGTTTTTTAGTAGAAAATTGACGATTTTGTCAACTTTGAAGAACAATAACTTTGCCAAAAATCACCCAATTTTTGAAATTTTTGCAAATCTGTTTATGGTATCGAACATAGTTTGAAAATGCATAAAAGTTTTTTATATTTGAAATATTTTAATTTTTGACTATTTTTGGCCATTTTTGTATTCCTTTATCAACTTTAAGAAGTCATAACTTTTCCAAAAATCAGCCAATTTTCAAAATTTTTACATATCTGAAAAACGCTTTAATCATTTTTTCAAATAGCATTTAAAGTTCTTTACATATAGAAACTATGTGTGAAAGAGAAAGAAATTGCAGTGAAATCGTTTTTTAGTAGAACATTGACGATTTTGTCAACTTTGAAGAGCAATAACTTTGCTAAAAATCACACAATTTTTCAAATTTTTGCATTTCTGTTTATGGTATCGAACATAGTTTGAATCTGCATTAAAATTTTTTACTTTTGAAACTTTTCAATTTTTGACTATTTTTGGCCATTTTTGGATTCCTTTATCAACTTTAAGAAGTCATAACTTTTCCAAAAATCAGCCGATTTTCAAAATTTTTACATTTTTGAAAAACGCTTTCATCCTTTTTTCAACTAGCATTTAAAATTCTTTACATATAGAAACTATGGTTCAAAGAGAAAGAAATTGCAGTGAAATCGTTTTTTAGTAGAAAATTGACGATTTTGTCAACTTTGAAGAACAATAATTTTGCTAAAAATCACCCAATTTTTTAAATTTTTGCAATTCTGTTTATGGTATCGAACATAGTTTGAATCTGCATTAAAATTTTTTACTTTTGAAATATTTTAATTTTTGACTATTTTTGGCCATTTTTGGATTCCTTTATCAACTTTAAGAAGTCATAACTTTTCCAAAAATCAGCCAATTTTCAAAATTTTTACATTTCTGAAAAACGCTTTAATCATTTTTTCAAATAGCATTTAAAATTCTTTACATATAGAAACTATGTGTGAAAGAGAAAGAAATTGCAGTGAAATCGTTTTTAGTAGAACATTGACGATTTTGTAAACTTTGAAGAGCAATAACTTTGCTAAAAATCACCCAATTTTTGAAATTTTTGCATTTCTGTTTATGGTATCGAACATAGTTTGAATCTGCATTAAAATTTTTTACTTTTGAAACATTTTATTTTTTGACTATTTTTGGCCATTTTTGTATTCCTTTATCAACTTTAAGAAGTCATAACTTTTCCAAAAATCAGCCGATTTTCAAAATTTTTACATTTTTGAAAAACGCTTTCATCCTTTATTCAACTAGCATTTAAAATTGTTTACATGTAGAAACTATGGTTGAAAGAGAAAGAAATTGCAGTGAAATCGTTTTTTAATAGAAAATTGACGATTTTGTCAACTTTGAAGAACAATAATTTTGCCAATAATCACCCAATTTTTAAAATTTTTGCATATCTGTTTATGGTATCGAACATAGTTTGAATCTGCATTAAATTTTTTACTTTTGAAATATTTTAATTTTTGACTATTTTTGGCCATTTTTGGATTCCTTTATCAACTTTAAGAAGTCATAACTTTTCCAAAAATCAGCCAATTTTCAAAATTTTTACATTTCTGAAAAACGCTTTAATCCTTTTTTCAAATAGCATTTAAAATTCTTTACATATAGAAACTGTGGTTCAAAGAGAAAGAAATTGCAGTGAAATCGTTTTTTAGTAGAAAATTGACGATTTTGTCAACTTTGAAGAGCAATAACTTTGCTAAAAATCAGCCAATTTTTCAAATTTTTGCAAATCTGTTTATGGTATCGAACATAGTTTGAAAATGCATAAAAGTTTTTTACATTTGAAATATTTTAATTTTTGACTATTTTTGGCCATTTTTGTATTCCTTTATCAACTTTAAGAAGTCATAACTTTTCCAAAAATCAGCCGATTTTCAAAATTTTTACATTTCTGAAAAACGCTTTAATCATTTTTTCAAATAGCATTTAAAATTCTTTACATATAGAAACTATGTGTGAAAGAGAAAGAAATTGCAGTGAAATCGTTTTTTAGTAGAAAATTGACGATTTTGTCAACTTTGAAGAGCAATAACTTTGCTAAAAATCAGCCAATTTTTCAAATTTTTGCAAATCTGTTTATGGTATCGAACATAGTTTGAAAATGCATAAAAGTTTTTTACATTTGAAATATTTTAATTTTTGACTATTTTTGGCCATTTTTGTATTCCTTTATCAACTTTAAGAAGTCATAACTTTTCCAAAAATCAGCCAATTTTCAAAATTTTTACATTTCTGAAAAACGCTTTAATCCTTTTTTCAAATAGCATTTAAAATTCTTTACATATAGAAACTATGTTTGAAAGAGAAAGAAATTGCAGTGAAATCGTTTTTTAGTAGAAAATTGACGATTTTGTCAACTTTGAAGAGCAATAACTTTGCTAAAAATCACCCAATTTTTTAAATTTTTGCATTTCTGTTTATGGTATCGAACATAGTTTGAATCTGCATTAAAATTTTTTACTTTTGCAACTTTTTAATTTTTGACTATTTTTGGCCATTTTTGGATTCCTTTATCAACTTTAAGAAGTCATAACTTTTCCAAAAATCAGCCGATTTTCAAAATTTTTACATTTCTGAAAAACGCTTTAATCATTTTTCAAATAGCATTTAAAATTCTTTACATATAGAAACTATGTGTAAAGAGAAAGAAATTGCAGTGAAATCGTTTTTTAGTAGAAAATTGACGATTTTGTCAATTTTGAAGAGCAATAACTTTGCTAAAAATCACCCAATTTTTAAAATTTTTGCATATCTGTTTATGGTATCGAACATAGTTTGAATCTGCATTAAAATTTTTTACTTTTAAAACATTTTAATTTTTGACTTTTTTGGCCATATTTGGATTCCTTTATCAACTTTAAGAAGTCATAACTTTTCCAAAAATCAGCCGATTTTCAAAATTTTACATTTCTGAAAACGTTTTCAACTCCTTTTTCCA